>CM060959.1:123055139-123100139 GCA_030765055.1 Mantis religiosa
TGTTGTAATGACAGTTGAACAGTAATAACTCTATATAAAAATATAACAATTTGTAACTTCAAACTTCACTTATAAGAAATATTATACTTTTCTTATAAATTTCTTATAAATTTTATAACTTCTTATAAAATGTTGATGATATTTCTACCCTTAAAAGTAAAAGACGATTATAATTTAAAAATTTACTTACCATACTTGGGTTAATATACACTTTCAAAATTTTTTAAAGGGTTTGGTACAGCTTTAGTTCCTCAAAATAAATATACATTTAAAATTTATTGCATTTCTCTAAAAGATAAAATTCCTAATAATAAAAAATCTGGTATTTATCAATTTAGTTGTTTAGATTGTGATGATGTTTATATTGGAAAGACAAAACGTAATTTGGAAACCAGAACGAAAGAACATTTTCGTAACATTAAGTATAAACAAAGTGATAAATCGGCCGTAGCAGATCATTTTTGGACATTTAACCATGAAATAAATCCATAAGTTAAATTATTACAACAATTAAATGGTCCGATAGATTTAATGGTTTGGAAAAAGATATTTATTTTAAAAAACAAACATCGCGTAATGAATTTTAAAATACCGGCAGTCGATTCTGTTTTTAAATTTGTTTTATTTTCATATTTCGGTAATACTAACAAGAACGTATCAACATTTAGCGTTTGTTAGGATGGCGACAGCTTTGTTGGTTCCGGCTGACGATGTGTGAACGTTTTACATGAAATCGCGATCCCGGACAATTTATAAGAAAAGTATCGTCATTTCTTATAAGTGAAGTTTTAAGTTACAAATTGTTATATTTGTATATAATTGTTAGCTTCACTGTTAAAAGCTTCATATTTTACGTATTTAGAAATAATTCTGTTTGGTTGGTCGTTATGTTAATAGAATACGTACATTGGTACACTGTATGTGACATAGAAACTACAAAAAGTAAATAGCTGTGATTAACATTAGCCAAATAGATTTATAGGGTTAACTGAATTTCAGTAATCACTTGTGAAAATATCTGCCAGTAAAATACTTTGTTCTTAGAGCAAGAATAGTTCGCCTTTCAGTGACTGTGAAAACAGCACACTTATTGAATCATTTTTATTGCATTCTTTGTCATAAACACAGTTACAAAAGGTGTTTCATTTTATCGAACAGAGATCTCAATGGAAATACAGGATTTGAGGTCCGAGTATCCAAAACAAACATTATTACAACAAAATTGAGTTTGTATGACCGAGTGACCAAACATAAGTCAAGCAGGATAAAACGGTTAATTATCGAATTTGCAACTTCAGCATATGGCACGAGTATCTTGAAGTAAATCCCCTCTCTTAGCCCGCCTCGGTAGCGTAGATGGTAGCGTGTCTGCCTCACGTTCAAGAGGTCCCGAGTACGAATCTCGATCAGGGTGTTACCTGGATAAGGCTTTTCCGGGGTTTTCCCTTATCCTTAAATACGAATGTCGGGTAGCTTAAGCTCCATGGACCCGGGACTCATTTGAGCACCATTTCAACCAATTTCATTCATCGTCTAATATGACAACGTTAGGGGACGTAAATTACAACAAAAACAATAAATCCCCTCTCACACCAAAGTGTGGTTTGGATGGACAGGCTTTCATTTTCTCAACAATAGCTGTAACGATTTGTATTAAAATACCAAACTGTTTAATATATTTTAACGACAAATGAAATGTATGTGCTGAGTTTTCTTCGAATAGCTTATGAAGTCGGGCCTATTTTGTGTAACTGACAAACTCTAAGAGATAAACTCTTCCCAGATAAAAAATGTAGATATTGTTAAAATATAAAATTTATGTCAAAGGACTGTTATGTTTAGGGATAACCGTTTCGAGATACTCTGTGGCTTACTCCTAAATTTCAAATAATATCCATTTTTCAAACTGACAGTCGGTATTCTCTGTTTTATGTCGCTGCCATGACAAAAGAACGGAATTTCAAAGGTATTAGATACCAAGGTTTGACCATCCGTCCTAACATTGTACCTGCAAGACTACATATAATGAAACCTCTTACTCTATCTCAATTAATATATTAGGTAGAAGGTTATGTATTTTTTAGGAACAGCGTAATTAGCAAAGTCCTGTGAATGACCTCACCTAGTAACAGATAAACCATATTAAACCACGCTTAACCCTTGCTTGGTGTCTGGGGTCCTTATACACCCCAAGGCTGCCTTAAACACTGAGACTTTGTGGGTTCGTGAAATAACAAGACGAGGTTAGAAAACACAAAAACTACACTTTATTTTCCTCGCAATACACCGTTCACCATTACAATTTTGCTAGCAACCTCCAAACTGTTTATTTTTCCAACTCTACACTCAACTGTCTCGCTTCCGGTAACGATCGGTCCCGAAGTTTCCCGAATCTCCACCGGCCATCATTTTTCATCTGCTTCGCGAGTCTACCACCAGGGTGACACTACGTAGAAACTGTTTTAATGTGAACGTAGACTTCTCAGTTCCAGAATTTTTTTTGTGTACTTTTTGTTATAAATGTCAAAATATTTATTGGTAATATGACGGTTGGTGGAACAAAATTTTGAATTTTTTGTAACAGAGTGAGAAAATACCCTAGCTATACAATATGTAATTTTCCATGTTATATTACACATTTACCACAATAATTAAAATTTGGCAACAATGCGCCTTTTGAAAATTCATGTATATGTCCATTGTTAAAACTTCGTAGAAAATACATATACATGCAATGTTGTACAAACAGTTAGCAATTGCGTTTTGTGGAAGTTAGACGTGAACAAAGATGCCAAAAAATGAGAAACCTGAAGTGATAATGTTCTACAACTCAACAGTCAGGTGTTGATACTGTTGGTAAGACGGTTAGGTACTATTCAGTGAAACGTGGAACAAGAATGTGGCCACTTGAACTATTTTTGATCGTGTTTCTGCGAGTAGAATTATATTTCCCAGAAATAGATATGTGTAAAAATGAAGGGTCAGCTGATCTTGTACGTTCTGATGACAAAATTTAAAACCAAAATTAGGGAAATAGGTTCAACAGTTCTCGTGTTTCTGCGAGTAGAATCGTATTTCTACAGAAATAGATATGTAAAAATGAAGGTTAAACATAATTTTAATATATATATATATATTATATACATTTTCTTCTTGATTTAGAACCTTTCTCTATAGAATGACACCAGTTATGTTCTCAAGTAATATTCGACCATGTGTAGGAGAGGATGCTCTGAGAGGCGAGAAGTAATTGAAGCTAATTTCAGGGTACAGCATAGAAGTAATAACACTAATTGAGCGACAAGGAGGCGACTAATGAAGCCAGGAGTAAGAAAACCCCTCATTGAAGTTCTCTGAGCTAGGAGCATGATAAAGAAATGCTCTTTGGTATGGTGTACAGGAGGGTAAGCTTTTAGAAATCGAAGCGAGGATTAGTTTAAAATATGTAAATGATTACATTGTTTGTTACGCCTTTGCATTCAATGAAACTGGTTCCTAAATTAATGATGCCGTTATTTCTTAGCCATTTTAGAGATTAGTATAATAAAACACTATTCTACTCATTGTGTCTTTAATTTCTGAAAACAATACTAAATCACGACGTGCTAGGTCAGGGTTGTATGGTGGATGTTCCTTGATGTTGGTCTTAGGACATCCAGACAGTTAAATACTACTTCAGCTAGAAAATATTAATATGCAATTAATTCAACTGGAAACGATATATCACGAAAAACTATAATTAAGCGGTCAGAAACATAAGTTGCAAAGTCACTGTTTCAAAATTGTGGAGGAGAGCTGCTCAAAGTTTTCAAAACTAATTTTAAATACCAAAATAGTAATACAAATGAAAGAAGTTTATGTGATGGGTCCGTTTGGAGGTACAAAGTGCTGTGTTGAAGTGTTTCTATGTAGCATGTGTGACAGGATATTTTATTACTAGGACTCAACAACTTTTAATTTTAAGTAGATGAAAAATTGTTAAGTCACTTGACTTAACAGCTTCTGATTCTTAATGTTAGAGTTTTTCCATTATACAATATTATAATATGTAGTCACGGATAAACTATTACTTTATTCTCACCAATACATCCCTACTATTAACTAATCTAATATGCACTTCATGGATTGACATACAAGAGTATCATCAAAGCATTACTCCATCTCTACTACATTATCTTCTACCTCACTTCCATATGTCATCGTGTTACAAAATGTACCTTCTGGCAGAGTGACATGTTCCAGTAGTGAACGAGCACCTTCTTAATCTTCCGAAGCCTATCTGGTGTGTGTTTTCGCGCTATCGCATGCCTTCTGTAAAGCTTACAACCTCACTACTCTCCTCAAAAGAAACTGGGGACGATGAAGTGGGGAAGACATTGTGCGACGAACTTGTGCTACACATCCTCTTTGGAAATACACACCCCGGATTGAATACTTCTTACAAGGACTTGGTCGAGGGCATCTTTGAAGTAGAAAACTTCAACAACTGGAGTACCATCATGTTCCTCGTTATCTGTCAGTAGATGTTTGGTATGTCATTTATACCTCGCCTTTAACTACAATGTCATGATGTTTGACATGGACAGCGTCAACGGGCGTCTTCTGTAGTGAATCTATGACCAGTTTCACACATGTGGAAGGCTCTAAGACTTTAACCATTGATCTCCCGTAGGGGATGGGATCCGCC
Source organism: Mantis religiosa (assembly GCA_030765055.1). Lineage (NCBI taxonomy): Eukaryota > Metazoa > Arthropoda > Insecta > Mantodea > Mantidae > Mantis > Mantis religiosa. The sequence goes on from CM060959.1 coordinate 123,059,827, forward strand.
CCCTTCAGCTGCCGAGGTGCGGACGCTGCGGACCCTTAGCACTCGTGGTACCTCCGACGTTACTAGAGGAATCTCGCGCCGAATATTCCAGCTCCTCCCTGATTGGGAGTTGTTCGGATTGTGTTGGACTCGAGGGGGCAATGTGTTACCGACACCCGCGGGGGATCGGGTACCTCCGGCCAGGCTTCGGCCGCCTGGAGGGGGTAGAGGGTTGCCTATAAAGTTCCGGGTACTAGCCTCCAGAGCTAGTAGAAGGTGTGCTAGATCACCAGGCAGCCCCACCGAGGTTTTTCGGTAGTCTTCCCTGCGGGGTTGACGCGCGTTAAGTGGTGTATCCACTTCCATCCCGTCATGAGCAGTGGGGCTTTTTAGCCCCAGGTATTGCCCCAAGGAAAGAGCCCCGGGGATTTTCATCGCTCCCGTGTTGAAATACGCCGGAGTCTTCGGAGTTAGGTGTAGACCTCGTTGTACAATTTATCCATTGATTGTTTCTTGTTCTCAATATTGCCAAAAATTCTGTCAATCGGCATGAAAGAGTGACCTGGTATTAGCAAGTACAGATAAGCTTTCTGAAAGTGCACTTGAGGAATGTCTAAAAATTTCTAATGTCTAAATGTCTAATCTAAAATATATCAACAGCTGACATCAAAGAGCCTGCACCACCAAACGGCTAATGCGGCAACTACTTCACTTAACAACATCTAACTCGAAAAGGCTGACTTAACAATTATTTCTGAAATTGATGCCCATTCAACATACCAGGGTCATAATATGTTCGATCTAATATCTTCTGATTCACAAATCTTTTAGCACTATTACAGAACTGGCATTCAGAATGCTATTTAACAGGATTTCTCAAAAACATTGACTTAACAACTTCTGAATCTGAGTGCTTCAATTATAATAAGAAAAAGGAATTAACGGGAAGACACCTTAAACAGGAATTTAAGAATAATAAATAAAGAATAAATAAATTACAAATTATTCACTGGAAATAAATTAAGAATGAATAGAAAAATTAAAACAGCATCTGGTAAACAGAATTATTTTTAACATAGGGAACACTAAATCACAAATAAAGGAATAAACTTAACATTAATATAATAGAAACAGGGAAATGAATTTGTTTAAGAAAAAGTAAGGAGGTCACAAAAGTGTATATTAAAATAGAAGAGAAACGTTTGCTAGCAAGACCCATTGTATCGTTTTAACGAAGTGCTAGATTCTAAGAAGCTGAGGAAACAACAAACGTTTGCAAGTTAATTTTAATTATTCTGGAGCAAAAAATCTATAAAAAGTTTTAATTGTGACATTCCTAGAGTGTTTTCATCATCTCTTAGACAGATGGCGCTTCTTCCGCCAGTCTTATTGCATACCGTGCGTTCTCTTTATTTCCTTATACATGCAAATTTTTTTCTTTGACGTTTCATTAAATATATTTCTCCGCTGGCCATGACTCCTTTTGAGTATAATATTCACATTCTCTGACCTTGACCATTCAGTGACATTTATTTCCCAAACGCTGGACCGACACCTCTCTAAGTTAGGTTAATACCTGCTAGGAGGAACTCATGAAGCCGGTCGCTGAAATTAAAGTCTGTTTAGGTAACTCGTGTGCAGTTCGGCCGGCTCCTTTGACGAACCCTTATAATCGTTTTACAGCACCGGTCCTCCTTCTCGCAGTCCTTTCTGCAAGGTTGTCACCTTTCTGGAAACGTCATGGGTATCGTACGAGGTTTCGTCTAAATAAATTATCTTATATCCATTACTGCGAATCTTTCTTAGTTTTGACAAATATATATATACAATTCTACTAGATTCCATAATAACCCTTATCTTATTCAAAATGCGGTATTTGAAACCCAGCTCCTTTAAGAGACCGCGGAAAGTGCAGCGTCCATAAGGAAACCACAAATTTCTTCAAAAGTGCAACCAATTCGTCTAAGGTGGGCGCTCTCCCTTTTGAATAGAATTTATAAATTTCCCGGCGAATTAAATCGCATATGAAATTACCCACTTTAGAGAAACGTTTCCTTTTGTTTTCACACTTGATCGGCGTCTTTGGTATTCCTTTCGTCACAATTTTCTTATTTTATTTCTGTGAATGCCCATAATTTATCAGGTTCATTGCACCACCCCTTACCAAGATTATTTGTCAGCACATATTTATATGTGTTCAAAACAAGCGCTTCAATTTTTTTTTAATTTTCTTGAATTTTCTGCTTTATCACATACATCAATGTATTTTTCCCTGTTCCACATCACTTTAATCTCTCTATAAATTTCCAGCAAGTTTTTCAAGTTGAAGCTTCTTAACATTTCTTGCGTTTCAATATTCTTCCGTTCTTAACCTAAGTTCTTACCAAAATAACACTTTGCAATTATTCCTTGTTTTCCCACATGACACCCAACCCTATTTTTAACATAATTTCCTTTATCTTATTCAGCCACGAATCTTTCTGATTTAGTCTTCCCTGTACTATCAAGCATTGACGCAGAATATTCTGCTCATCTAAACTCTTACCTGGATAAGGCTTTTTCCGGGGTTTTCTCTTATCCTTAAAGACGAATGTCGTGTAACTCTAAGCTCTCTGGACCCCGGTCTCATTTGAGCATCATTTCATCCATTCCACTCATCGTCCGATATGACATAATATTGGAGGACGTAAATTACACAAAAAAGTTCTCTCCAGCTGTTTTATTTATTAAAATATCCTGATGATGGGACAGATGTTCGCTCCCAAAATGTCAATTTCTAATCGTCTTTTCATCTCACTTGTTTTTCAAGAACATCTTGAATATATTCATCGCCAGGAAAGGTTCAGGTCTTAGTTTAAGTTTATAATCTTGTTTCCAATAATGTTTCTAAAGTTAAACTCGTCATGCGCTGTCACCATCACAAATATGTACTGCGGCTAACACCTCACAAGAGGAAGGGATGACGTGAGAATCGTGGAAGTTCCTAACAAGTGTTCAGAGTTGCTCCGGATAAAGCTGACACTACACCGAGAATGTGCCAGGTGTATAATAAGTAAATGTATTCATATTCGTTTACGTGACAGGGAGTAAGCGGGGTCGAACACACGTTTCCGCTGTGCCAAATATCTCTCTCTCTCTCTCTCTCTCTCTCTCTCTCTCTCTCTCTCTCTCTCTCTCTCTCTCTCTCTCTCTCTCTCATCTCTCTCTCAGTAAGTCCACCTTTGGGACCATCGCCCGGAAGGTACGAATGGAAATGAATGGGGGAGGGAGAGATGCATTATGAATGAGCAGGAAAGACGCAGGCGCCGGTCAGAGCGTCGACGTACCACTCTCAGTTCCTGCTCAGTACGTACGTCTGTCGGACGTGACACCCTCCGCGACATTCACTTGTTGATTCGCTTGTTACTCGTGTGTGGTGCTCAGATCAACGTGGATATACTCAGGTAAGACTTTATACATTTTTTTGTATAATAATAGTAATGATAAAATTACTCTTCATTTTCTTCAATAAAGTAATGTATTGGTGAAAATTAAAAAAGAAGTGGCTTTTTTTTAAATTACCATATTGACTTATTTTTCTTGATTCCTTTGTGTCAGCCACTTCAATATTTAGCTTTGGAAATCTCTTATGGCACTTTTCTCCCATTTAAAATCTTCAGCGTTTTCTCTGTTACAAAATACTTCTTGAAGAATATAAATTCTTCAATTTTAAGCAAAATTTGCAGGATATACTAAACGAAATTACATTATATGAAACATCAATGGATTGACAAGTTAAAGGATTTAGTTTAAAAATTTATCAGAAGCCCAAGTTAAAGAAACAATATCTTGTAAGTCGACTTCGAATGTACTTTATAATTTTTAGATCTAACTTGGTAAAACAATTTTTACTAAATAGGGAAACAGAAATCTTAGACTTTACATCATGTGGAAAATTTAAAAAAAGTATGTATATAAAAATAAACAATGATTTTCTTGAAAATAACTGTAGAATGTTCAAAGTTTGATCTCTATCTTACTTCAAAGAAACAACTCTAGGGTAAAAATTCCAAAAGATAAAGAAAAACGAAAAGTTCAAATAAATTACAGAACTGAGAAATACTAGTACGTTATCTTCCAACAGAAACTAACATTCAGTAAGTATTTATTGTGTCTTAATTTGGTCAGAAAGCAATCTGTTGCTTCAGTAATATAAGTTACCATCAGTATGAAAGTTGAACATTTGACTAAGCTTATTGCATGTTTGTTGACGTGTAAAACTTAAAGGTCAGGTAAGGCAAACTGTAACTTTAAGGCAATGCATTTATAACATATTTATCACTGTAGCAATGCAATATTAAGGTCAATTCAGTCGTATATCTCCTTATTAGTACTATTTTTCTTAATTTAATTTATGCAATTAAACATTTTCTTTGGGCCAGTTGTATTAAACATTCTATTTTGTCGCTAAGTAACTTGCACAAAGAATTCCACAGGAGAGTTTTTAAAAATTGAATAAAGTTTATCTATTTTATAACTCCTTTAAGTATATTTAATAAATAATTACGTATCTATAAGATTTGAAAAAGACTTTACGTCTGTCGCTCATTAAGTTTTGCTGTAATTCAGAAGTTAATCGATTCACTATTTTAACACGTGCAGCGTTGTAAGAAAAAATGCTGTTACAAACACATAGCAAGTTAGCACACACAGTGATAAATATTGCCGCAAATATAGACATCACGGGGTGTAAGTACAGTAACAACAAAATATTTAATTTGTGTATTCCTTCCAAATGTTTATGGAATTTCACAGGTACACTGCCTTAAATTTCATTTAGATTATTTTCTCTTCAAAACTGGCTACTCTGAAAGAGTCACTGTATAGGAAATAGGGAATGTATAAATTCTAACTAAACATCGCATTTTGATATTTATATAACTTTCTCTTAATCCTAGATAGGCAATTTTATAAACAGCTACCTGCAAAGTGCGTGTGTGGGTTAAAAACCACATGAGGTGCTTACGTTGACCATCGTCCAAGCTTACGAAATAAAGATTGCAAATTATGCTATACAACAAGAAAACTGGTTTAACTGATATCATGTAACAGAGAATATTACTATAGGGAACTGTAGATTTACTAAACCACGTAGTTTTAGTCAAATACTCTATTTAGAGTTAGCCATATACAAGATATTTCCTGTTTTAGGTTCAAATTTTTAAATATATATAGCTTTACTCAGTAGCGATGCAAAGAGAATAAACACCAAACATTTGACAATCACTTAAAGGCTACCGTATTTTATTCTCAATGTACTTATAAACAAATGCAGCACAAAAATTATTTCTAAGATTGTCAGCTGTTACTGAAAAACAGTGATCACTAGATGTTTTTGAAAATCTCGGAATATGAACAAATTACAAGTTTGGTGTTCAAACTTTTCGATTTTGAATTGTATCTTTCTTTTTGTAATTTACGTCCTCCAACGTTAAGTCATATCGGACAATGAATGAAATGGGTGAAATGATGCTCAAATGAGCCCAGGTTCCATAGAGCTTAGAGTTACCCGACATTCGTCTTGAGGGATAAGGGAAAAACCCCGAAAAAACCTTATCCAGGTAGGTCACCCTGAACGAGATTCGAACTCGGGACCTCTTGAATTTGAGGCAGACATGCTACCACCACGCTACCGAGGCGGGCTATTGTACTCTTCACACATATACATGCCTCTTATTTTAAAACTGATTTTTGGTTTTACTTAGGTAAACTGTAAAGCCGCATTTACAGTTAAATACCAATATGCGCATGTTTCCAGGAAATTTAACAGTTGCGTTTACTGAACATCGAATTGCATAATTTATATTAAATTAGTAGTTACTCTGACGTGAAACTACATGTAGTCGAAGCTTACCACCTCTTGTAATCTTGCTCCAACAACCGTGAGTAATGGATGAAGTCAAAGGAGACAGACAGTGGTCCGTTCAAAAGTCACAATAGTAAGGAGGGCAAGTTCCTTTTCTATTTACTCCGTGGAAGCTTCGATATTGACATATTCTATCATAAGGCCCACATCCATTTTGGTGTATGGAGTTTAAGAGAGTATCCGCATTCTCCACCATCCAACATCGACAGTGCCGTCTGAACTTGAAATCCTAAAACAAACACGAATATGTTTTTGAGGTGAAAAAGTGAAAGAGAAAGTTCTGTGGGATTCACCTGGCGAACCCCGCGAAAACACAAAAATTAACAATACTACAAACTTTAAAAATCAATGTCTGGTAACTCTAAGCTCTATGTACCCTATACTTATTTGAACACAATTTCCTTCATTGTCAGATATGACTTAACATTGGCGGTCTTCTCTTATCCTGAAAAATGAATGTCTGGTAACTCTAAGTACTATGTACCCTGTACTCATTTGAACATCATTTCATTCATCGTCCGATATGACAACGTTGGCGGTCTTCTCTTATCCTGAAAGATGAATGTCTGGCAACCCTAAGCACTATGTACCCTGTACTCATTTGAACATCATTTCATTCATCGTCCGTTGGCGGTCTTCTCTTATCCTGAAAGATGAATGTCTGGTAACTCTAAGCTCTATGTACCCTGTACTTATTTGAACATCATTTGCTTCATCGTCCTATATGACTTAACGTTGGAGGTTTTCCTTATCCTGAAAGATGAATGTCTGGTAACTCTAAGCACTATGTACCCTGTACTCATTTGAACATCATTTGCTTCATCGTCCTATATGACAACGTTGGAGGTTTTCCTTATCCTGAAAGATGAATGTCTGGTAACTCTAAGCTCTATGTACCCTGTACTTATTTGAACATCATTTGCTTCATCGTCCTATATGACTTAACGTTGGAGGTTTTCCTTATCCTGAAAGATGAATGTCTGGTAACTCTAAGCTCTATGTACCCTGTACTCATTTGAACATCATTTGCTTCATCGTCCTATATGATTTAACGTTGGAGGTTTTCTCTTATCCTGAGAGATGAATGTCTGGTAACTCTAAGCTCTATGTACCCTGTACTTATTTGAACATCATTTCATTCATCGTCCTATATGACTTAACGTTGGAGGTTTCCCTTATCCTGCAAGATGAATGTCTGGTAACTCTAAGCTCTATGTACCCTGTACTCATTTGAACATCATTTGCTTCATCGTCCTATATGATTTAACGTTGGAGGTTTTCTCTTATCCTGAGAGATGAATGTCTGGTAACTCTAAGCTAAATGTACCCTGTACTTATTTGCACACAGTTTCATTAATCGTCCGATACGTATTAACGTTGGAAGTTTACTCTTATCCTGAAAGATGAATGTCTGGTAATTCTAAGCTGTATGTACCCTGTACTCATTTGAACATCTTCTCATTCGTCGTCCGATTCGACTTAACGTTTTAGGTTTTATCTTATCCTGAAAGATGAATGTCTGGTAGCTCTATGCTCAATGTACTCATTTCAGTAATCGTCCGATATGACTTAACGTTGGAGGTTTTGTCTTATCCTCAAAGAGAATGTCTCGTAAATCTAAGCTCTATGTACCCTGTAATCATTTGAAAATAATTTCATTCCTTGTCTGATATGACTTAAATATGGAGATTTTCCCTTATCCTGAAAGATGAATGTCTCAGAACTCTAAGCTCTGTGTACCCTGTACTCATTTGAACATTTCATGCATTGTCCGATGTGACATAACGTTGGAGGTTTCCCTTATCCTGAAATATGAATGTCTGGTAACTCTAAGCTCTATGTACCCTGTACTTATTTGCGCACAGTTTCATTCATCGTCCGATATGACTTAACGATGGAGGTTTCCCTTATCCTGAAAGACGAATGTCTGGTAACTCTAAGCTCTATGTGCCATGTACTTATTTGAACATCATTTTATTCATTGTCCGATATGACTTAACGTCGGAGGTTTCCCTTATCCTGAAAGATGAATGTCTGGTAACTGTAAGCTCTATGTAGCCTGTACTTATTTGAACACCATTTTATTCATTGTCCTATATGACTTAACGTTGGAGGTTTCCCTTATCCTGAAAGATGAATGTCTGGTAACTCTAAGCTCTATGTACCCTGTACTCATTTGAACATCATTTGCTTCATCGTCCTATATGACTTAACGTTGGAGGTTTTCCTTATCCTGAAAGATGAATGTCTGGTAACTCTAAGCTCTATGTACCCTGTACTTATTTGAACATCATTTCATTCATCGTCCTATATGACTTAACGTTGGAGGTTTCCCTTATCCTGAAAGATGAATGTCTGGTAACTCTAAGCTCTATGTACCCTGTACTTATTTGAACATCATTTGCTTCATCGTCCTATGTGACTTAACGTTGGAGGTTTTCCTTATCCTGAAAGATGAATGTCTGGTAACTCTAAGCTCTATGTACCCTGTACTCATTTGAACATCATTTGCTTCATCGTCCTATATGACTTAACGTTGGAGGTTTTCCTTATCCTGAAAGATGAATGTCTGGTAACTCTAACCTTTATGTACCCTGTACTTATTTGAACATCATTTCATTCATCGTCCTATATGACTTAACGTTGGAGGTTTCCCTTATCCTGAAAGATGAATGTCTGGTAACTCTAAGCTCTATGTACCCTGTACTTATTTGAACATCATTTGCTTCATCGTCCTATATGACTTAACGTTGGAGGTTTTCCTTATCCTGAAAGATGAATGTCTGGTAACTCTAAGCTCTATGTACCCTGTACTCATTTGAACATCATTTGCTTCATCGTCCTATATGACAACGTTGGAGGTTTTCCTTATCCTGAAAGATGAATGTCTGGTAACTCTAAGCTCTATGTACCCTGTACTTATTTGAACATCATTTGCTTCATCGTCCTATATGACTTAACGTTGGAGGTTTTCCTTATCCTGAAAGATGAATGTCTGGTAACTCTAAGCTCTATGTACCCTGTACTCATTTGAACATCATTTGCTTCATCGTCCTATATGATTTAACGTTGGAGGTTTTCTCTTATCCTGAGAGATGAATGTCTGGTAACTCTAAGCTCTATGTACCCTGTACTTATTTGAACATCATTTCATTCATCGTCCTATATGACTTAACGTTGGAGGTTTCCCTTATCCTGAAAGATGAATGTCTGGTAACTCTAAGCTCTATGTACCCTGTACTCATTTGAACATCATTTGCTTCATCGTCCTATATGATTTAACGTTGGAGGTTTTCTCTTATCCTGAGAGATGAATGTCTGGTAACTCTAAGCTAAATGTACCCTGTACTCATTTGAACATCATTTCATTCATCGTCCTATATGACATAACGTTGGAGTTTTTCTCTTATCCTGGAAGATGAATGACTGGCAACTCTAAGCTCTTTGTACCCTGTACTTATTTGAATATAATTTTATTCATTGTCCGATATGACTTAGGGTTGGCGTTTTTCTCTTGTCCTGAAAGATGAATGTCTGGTAACTCTAAATTCTTTGTACACCGTACTTATTTGACACCATTTCATTCATCGTTCGATATGACAACGTTGGAGGTTTTCTCTTATTCTGAATGATGAATGTCTGGTAACTCTAAGCTCTATGTACCCTGTAGTTATTTTAATATAATTTCTTTCATCGTCCGATATGACATAACGTTGGAGGATTTCTCTTATCCTAAAAGATGAATGTCTGGTAACTCTAAGTTCTATGCAGCCTAGGCTAATTTGAACATTCATGAGTTGGAGGACGAGTAAATTCCCTGCTCACTATGAAATGAGAAGTGAAATGGAGGGACAAGGACTATAATTACCCTTCCTAGCGACCCGAGGAAATTCATGGGCCAGGAAATTGGGGGCCACAGTAATCAATCTCGTGACCTGCTGAATTTGGGCCACAGATGTTACCGTCTGATGATAACAGCCTCTCTCTGGCAGTAGCTTGTCTTGAATGGACTTTTATATCATTTCGTGGAATGGATAATGTGTAACTTACATACTGATGGCACTAGTGCAAAAATTTAGAATATTTATTTTAAAATTTCAGTATTTAACAGTGTTTAGTCTATACGTATTTAGTTGTTTTTGAATGTCTCAAAGAATGAATATGGAACATCAAGGTGACGTCTGACTATCCATTCGGGTATGAGTATCCACTCTCTGGATTGAGAGCTTATTTGTTCTGTAAACCGCAGATAGAAGAATAAGTTGCAAAATAAAATAAAATATGAAAATCTCGTAATGTTAAACTGCGACTAACGTTCCAGAATTTTGACATCTATTCGTACTACATTCATACATACAACATAATTTACATATAAAGTTATAAAATAAATTTACAATTATTATATAGGTGACATTTATTAAATATTATAATATGTGTAAACTAGAGTAAAAATATCTGATCAATCCATTCGTAATATTTAATTCATATCAACATCACCAATTGAAGTATGAAACTACCAACTATCAGCAAGCACCAAATATATGAAACTAAATTATGCGTTATTTATTATTACAGTTGAAAGAGTAGACTCAGACTGAATATTTCAATGTCATAGCCGAGATTTGAACCGCGGATCTTCTGGTCTCCGTCCAGCCGCTCTAAACTTTGAGCTACTATGGCCAACGTGCCAACATGAGATTAAATTCTCCAACTGACTCGTGTTTTTCCCGGTAAACCACTAGGAGTTCTCATAAACACATGAGACAACTACCTTAATGACGACTTACTATGCTGTAAGTACTTTAAGGCTCGGGCTTTATATTTCGGACCACTATTAGGCACAATTAATGGAAATTAATTGTTCTTTCGCACTAGCCATGTGTAGGACGCACTATGAAAGGGTAGAGTCAGACTGATAAATTCAATGTCAAAGCCTGGATTTGAACCACAGATCTTCTGGTCGCGGTCCAGCTGCTCTAAACCATAGAGCTACTATGGCCAACGTGCCAACATGACATTAAATTCTCCAAGTGACTCGTATTTTTCCCGGTAAACCACTAGGAGTTCTCATAAGCACATGGGACAACTACCTTAATGGCGACTTACTATGCTGTAAGTACTTTAAGGCCCGGACTTTATAGTTCGGATCACCATTAGGTACAATTAATGGAAATTAATTGTTCTTTCACACTTGCCCTGTGTAGGACGCATTAATGTCAGGTGGGCACGTTGGGCATAGAAGCTCTAGGGTTAGAACGGCTGGACGTAGACCAGAAGATCCGTGGTTCAAATCCCGGCTTTGACATTGAATTTTTCAGTCTGGCTCTACTCTTTCATAGTGCGCCCTACACATGGCTAGTGTGAAAGAACAATTATTTTATATTATTACAGTTGTTATTTATTGCTCCTCTTACAGTCAACTTCATTATTATTAAAGTAATTATCGTCGCAAGTTAGATGAGCGCCGAGAGAGATAGAAGCGCGGAGTGTAAGAGACAGACAGCACCCAAGCCACGCCCGCGGACCGATGAGCACTGCGCACTTGGCGAGAGAGGGTGAGAGACCAACAGAAGGAGAAACAGACGGAGATAGTCTGGACGTTCTCGTTCCAACACGAAAGGCCGTAAAGCTTCGGTAGCTTTCTAGAAACCTCGGCAGCCTTCGAGAAACAGCGGGCCGGGTATAAATAACACTACGTATGGCTGAGTGAGCCAGCTCAATCCATAAAAGGCGGTGGAGCCGGATGCGCAGCCACCCCTCATGCTTCGTGATCTTCCCTTCAACGCCGCACTTTTTCTGACCAGTTTCTTCAATATGTGTGTCACCTTCGAATACTTTCCACGCGAGAGGAGAGAGATCCGGCTGATATGTATACTGAAGGCTGGGAAGGATCGGGTACACCCTTACAACTACCGATCCATCAGTCTCCGTTCTACCCTCTCGAAGGTACTCGAGAGGTTAATCCTAACCCGACTGTCTCCCATATTGGGAGACATTCAAGCTATCCCTGACCATCAGTTCGGATTCATCCTGGGCACTCGACTATCCAACAGCTACTACGTGTGGTGGAGACCACCGTCTTGGGTTTCCAGGAACGCACCTTCACGGCAGCCGTGTCTTTGGCCTTCTTCACGATATGGCATGCCAGTCTCTTCTATAAACTTGTCCAACTGGGGCTACCCACCCAGTTAATCAACATCTTACACAGCTTCCTCATTTAAGGTCACAAAAGCTGGGAAAACATCTAAACTAACACCCATGAGAGGCGGAGTCCCCGAAGGCTCTGTACTATCTCCCACACTGTTCAGTGTATACATGGTAGACTTTCCAACCAAGCCGCGCTTCGAAATGGCACAATATGCTGACGACGTGTACTATTCTGCAGAGATAGTCACATCCTCAAAACCTTCAACTCCGTCTCACACAAGAGATGCCGGCGTTGGCGGATGTCCGTTAATCCGTATGAAAGTCACGCCACACTGCCGCAGACTCTCCAAATTTAAATTTCAGAAGTCGAATGATGGAATGGGTACCTTGTATCAAATACCTGTTTTTTTTTTGTTGTAAATTTACGTCCTCCAACGTTGTCATATCGGACGATGAATGGAATGGGTGAAATGATGCTCAAATAATCCCAGGGTTCATAGAGCTTAGAGTTACCCGACATTCGTCTTTTAGGATAAGGGAAAACCCTGGAGAAAACTTTATCCACGTAACTCACCCTGATCGAGATTCGAACTTGGGAGCTCTTGAACGTGAGGCAGACACGCTACCACCAAGCTACCGAGGCGGACATCAAACACCTGGGAGTTGACTTAGGCAGAGGTTTGACTTTTCGCCGACACATCAGGGATCTCTCAGGAAGGGTTCAGGGAGCTATTACTTCCTTGTACACTATGCTGGATTCTCGATCGATGCCAGTCTGCGTGAAGTTATATCTGTTTTGGAACACTCATAGTGCGTTTGATGCTTTATGCCTGTGAGGTCTGGGGAATGACCGCAGACGGGAAAACAGGAAAATGACAGCACAATGGCTTCCATTAGCATCAATGTCTCCTTCAAACCGCCGTCGCATAGAGTCCTAAAGCCCTGAGCTAGGCCAAGAGAATTTCATATTGTCTGACAGCCTTCAACAATACCAACAGGAAGAGTCTCTACATCTGAAAGTGGGGTTGCATGAACGTAGATTTCAAATGTCCTCACATATAAAAATCTAATGATGTTAATTCAGATAAGCGTGGAGGCCAGTGAATTGGTCCACTTCTTCCTATCCTGCCCACCTCGGTAGCGTAGACGGTAGCATGTCTGTCTCACGTTCAATAGGTTCTCAGTTCGAATCTAGGTCAGGGTGAGTTACCTGGATAAGATTTTTCCGGGGGTTTCCTTTATCCTGAAAGATGAATGTCAGGTAATTCTAAGCTCTATGGACCCTGGGCTTATTTGAAGCATTATTTCACCCATCCCATTCATCGTCCGATATGACTTAACGTTGGAGGACTTAAATTACAAACAATTCTTCCTATCAATGTACCGGGAAACCTGCTGTTCATAAATCGGGCAGAAAGCCTGAAATGAGGGGGAATTCCATCGTGCATGAACTGAGTATCGGTGCGGACTACGTACTGGTGATCCAACAATGCATCATCCTCACCTAATTTAACCAGATGTTGGTGAAACTGAGTGTTTACTATTTTACAATTAAACTACTATTCTATTGTATGGTTATGGCTACAGAACAGCTACCTATTACATATCTCAATGTGTAAGTAGACTTTTAGGAAGTCCATCTCTTAACCTCTATCTGTAAGAAATATTTTCTTAAAGTTTTGATATAACTTTTTGTTATACCTGTATTTGTCCTACGTCACACTGGTCTGTAGTTAGTCTGAGGCACTGTCAAATGTATGTAATAATCTCACATGATGTTCAGTTTACAAGTTTCATGTTGTCCTCTCTTACTGAACATTCAGACACACCACAGCTCTAAATGTCACTTTGACATGATGAACTTCATTCTGTTCTGACAGCAAATTCAAACTGCTTTTGACGTAACCTTATTACTTGGCTGGCTACTTCCCAGCTATATTACATACCTAAACAAAGTTATTTTGCGGTATCTCATGCTGCTTCAAACTTCATGAAAATCTCCTTTGGAAGTCGCCGTTTAGTGTCCTATCTTTTCGTCATAAATATAAAACGGAATTTTCACCAGTTGTTTAAAACATTTGACTATCACTTAAGGTCTACTGTATTCCCTTGTAACTACAATAAGATAATGTTTATCTTGAAATAGATAGACCAGTAAGTGTTTCTACAAGAGTAGAGAAAGTCATGTATATAAAACATTTGACTATCACTTAAAGTCTACTGTATTCGCTTGTAGCCACGCCGTGGCTCAGTGGTTAGACCACTTGGCTCTCACCAAGGCGGCCCGGGTTCGATCCCAGGTGACCGAAAAGTGAGATTTGTGGTGGACAACACGGTGCTGGGGCGGTTTTTCTCCGGGATCTTCAGTTTCCCCCGCCATCTTATTCCACCGGTGCTCCATCTTCATCTCGTGTATCATCAGTGTCATGGCCTGTGGTGCCATATGTAGTAAAAGCCATATGTAGTAAAAGCGAGCGTTATACACTACACACACACACACACACACACACACACACACACACACACACACGCACACACACATATTCCCTTGTAACTACAGTAAGATAATGTGTATCTGGAAGTAAATAGAGCAATATGTGTTTGTACAAGAATAGAGAAGGTGATGTGAGTGCAGCGCTTCTGAATTTTGTGTCATATGGTTAAGTATTTATATTTTAAAATTTTCCGATTGGGTGAAAGATGTTGGTTATTGACGAGCTGAATTTTTAATTTAGGCAGAAATAAACGCCCGCAGCTAAAAATGAAACCTCTGGGAATATGACAATGAATACGTCATGTGTAATTTGGGGGAGCCCATGTATATCGCTAATGCACTGCTCAGAGCGAGTCTTGAACAAATGGGATGGAGAGAAACAATGAAGCAGTGAAACCCTTACGGGCTTCAATTCAACAAAATCTGTGCAACACTCACTCTCTAACCCCTCTCTTCCCTTGCACAAGCTTATTTTATATATACGTACTTCATGTAAATCTAGATAAGCGTGGTGCCATTTTAGGATATAATAGGCGATAGACCAGTCATTTAACTGCTGGTGTATATGTATAAAAGTCATATCGGACGATGAATGAAATGTTTGGGTACAAATAACTCACCCTGATAGAGATAACAACTCGGAAACACTTGAACTTGAGGCAGACACGGTACCACCTACGCTACAGAGGCTGGTCCCTCTCTCAGTTCATATTGTCAGTGAAATGTATCTATGGAATATTTTGACCGTATACCAGTTGTTAATTCTGTGGTAAAAGAGAAAAATTGACGTTACAATTACATAAATTTCTCTACACAACCTAAACTATTGTTGCACAGGCTCATGGTTCTGCGTCATTTGTAGGTACAATTCAGTAAAGTGACATGAAAGTTTTAGAAGACGCGCTGCCATGAGACAGCTTCCAAATTCTGTGCCCTTTGCATGATCACACGTTCTTGTAGGTGTAGATTTTCACTTGACATTCGAATATCTCAAATATTCAGGTAAATCACATAATACCACCGTTTTTATTTCCTTATTTCTGCCAGAATGCGTAAACAAAAGGGATATTGTGACTTTTTGGGTTCGTAGAATTAAAATTCCAATTTGCCGAAATTCTAGATGTTGTTTATTTGTGTAGAAATTGTGCAGCAGGATTACATCACGTATCACAACACAATCTTCCTAGGTCGATGACAATAACAGCATTCAGTTTACAACACTCTCAGCTGTTCTATGCTTACCTCTCGCGACTCACTCACTCTTGTTACATGTCTTTACAACAACTTGCAACTACTCTGGGCAGGGTCTTCGGGACATGGCGTCTGCGTTACCGTGGTTCTTCCCTCTACGATGTGCAGAGACGAAGTCGTACTCCTGCAGCCTCTGAACGCAACGTGCTGTCTGGCCTTCCAGGTTTCTAAACCTCAGTAGGCAGGTTAGGGCGGAGTGGTCAGTCAGGTGGAATGGCTGACCGTACAGGTACTTGTGGAAGTGCTCCAAGGCCTTTACTACCGCCAGTAACTCTCGCCGTGTGACGCAGTAGTTCTTCTCTGCCTTGGCTGAAGACGCACTGGTATCCTCTCAGCAGTTGTCGAACCTTCTCGAGCTGTTCTGCGGTCAGGTGATCGGCCGCCCTCTCCAGTAAGCCTTCCAGCCGGGGCCCCAGGTGTTGCGTTGGCACCGGCTCCTGTGTCTTGTCGATTGCTCTCACGATGACCACGGGCTCACACATCCCCATCTCCGTTATGGGCTGGACGTCGTGATCGATGTCCGCTAGGTTAAGCAGCCTCACTGGCACCTCTCGGCACGGCAACCATGTTCTTTATTCGCTGTCCTTCCAGTCGCGCCGTCACCACCACCTCCTTTCTCGCGGGGACCCACGTCTTCCTTGAAGATGACCCTGCAGATTCCAAGGAGTTCTTCGGGTTGCCGGAGTATGACCTCTTCTCCATTGAGCCGCAGGACCTTCCTGCCGTCGTCGACCGTCGCCTCGTGACTCCTGAGGGCATCCATTTCCAGTATCACCTCCTCAGCCAATACTGCATGTTATCTCTGTCTGCCGGCTCTTGGTTTTCACACTACCCGCATATAAGTTCCTTTTGTGCAAACAAGCCGCGCGATAGTAGATACGAATTCGCGACAATATGCTGTCTTCAAAAATCACCGATTTCTTAACATCTCGAAAATTGTAAAATAACTGAACCTTTATATACAAAAATAATAGTTTGTAACATAAAACTTCACTTATCTTATAAGAAATTAAGAAAGTTTTCTTATTAATTGATTAGAATCATGATTTCGTGGAACACTTTTTTTCATATCTTCAGCTAAAGCCTCAAACATTCTTGTTGTCAACGCTACAGTCGTTAGATGTCACTATTGTGACTTTGTGGATTCGTGAGATTAAAATTCCAGGCTACAAACACCAAAAATTGCTCTTTATTTTTGTAGAAACACACTTTGTTCAACCAGATTTACGTCAAATACACAATACAACTTGCCAGGTCATCGATCACAGTTTTGCAACTGTTCACGCACAGGCGTCCAATTACCGACTGACTCCCAGTGACGGGCGGCGGCTCCTTTTATAGTTACTCACTATTCCAGAATTTTGTGGAATGTTCTCAAACAATCAGGACGGCGTTAGAAGAAAGACAAACTCTCCAGAAATCCGTCTCCTTCCCCCTACCGTTTCGGTAAGCTCCGTACTGCACTGTCCGTCCCTTTGAACTCGCCCCTCGCACTGCTTCGCCGCAACATGGCGTTCGCGACACTATGTTCTTATTAGTATTACCAAAATCTGAAAATAAAACAAGCTTAAAAACAGAATCGACTGCTAGTATTTCAAAATTCATTGCGCGAACTTTATTTTTTAAAATAAATATCTTTTCTCAAACCAATAAATCTATCGTGCCATTTAATTGTTTCAATAACTTCACTTTAGGATTTATTTTATGCTTAAATGACCAAAAATGATCTGCTATGGCTGATTGATCAGTTATTTTATACTTACAGTTACGAAAATGTTCTTTCGTTCTGGTGTCCAAATTACGTTTTGCCTTTCCAATTTAAACCTCATCACAATCTAAACAATTAAATTGATAAATACCAGATATTTTATTATTAGGAAGTTTATCTTTTTTTAGAGAAATATAGTAAATTTTTAATACTAAATTTATTTTGAGGAACTAAAGTTATACCAAACTCTTTACATTTTTTTTGTAAATGTTTATTAAACCAAGGACGGTAAGTAAATTTTTTAAAATTACAATAGTCTTTTATTTTTCTAAGGGCAGACATGACTAACAGTTTTTATACTTAAATTTTTCAATTTTAATTATAAAGTATTTATTAAAAAGGAAGTTAAATTATTGTGACTTTGTGGATTCGTGAAATTGAAAGTCCACGTTGCACAAGTTCAAATGTTCTTTATTTCCGCCAAATGACACTTGTACAGCTCAGATAACAGCAGAATTACGTGCCACACACAATTACGTAACAGTCACAATTACGTAGGAGTCACAATCACAATTCACCAGTTCGCAGGACGCTAGTCCACACTGCACTCGCTACTCGGCGCATTGGCGTACAACTCTCTCTAGAACTGACTAACTGAAAACTGACTTTTACAATGCATCGCTTATATAGACAAATCGCAGTATCTGGAAGTTTCGAGGCTCAACAACTCATCATGGTTTTTTCCAGACGCCAGGGGGAGGGGAAACAGATGTCATAGTGACTTGTGGTAATTTTCTCACCACCCCCTCAGCGAGCAGCACCCAGTCACATGGGTAGGCGTGGGCCGAACGCTTCCCGTCCCTCACTCTACCTGCTAGCTGGTTCTATCGCGTCTTCCGATATTCGGGTGACATTAAAACAATTGAATGGTGTGATAGATTTATTGGTTTGGGAAAAGATATTTGTTTAAAAAAAATGAACATCGCGTACTGAATTTTGAAATACCAGCAGTCGATTCTGTTTTTAAACTTGTTTCATTTTCAGATCTTGGTAGTACTGACAAAAACCTGGTTATTTCTAGTGAGGATGACCTTGACGACAAGGCTGTTTGAGGCTTTAGCTGAAGATGTGAAAAAGTGTTTTACGAAATCACGATCCTAATGAATTAATAAGAAAACTTTCATTTCTTATAAGATAAATGAAGTTTTAAGTTCCAATTATTATATTTACACATAGTTGTTTGCTTCATTGTACGTATTTAACTAAGCTTTGTTGAAGGTTTTCACATAATACCCCAGAGAAGAGCTAATTTTACTACAAAATTTGTACTTTTGGAATTTAATGTTTTTGAGTTAACATATACATACACGTGGTGTCTTGTAAAAAAGTGTTTTCTTGGATTCAGGTGATTTCAACGCTCATTTGCAGTAGATTTTGATAAATAAGTGTTTTGTAGAAGAATACAATAGTTTGTCCAACCGGTATATACCTACGTGGTAAAGAATCTAAAAATAGAGTCAGTTGATTCACCTGGTGTGATTTTCCTTGGGAAAATTATGTGAAAACTGATGTTTGAGAACAGTCAACAGGATGCGTAGCTTTACGACCGGCATGATGACAGTTTAATTTGTATACAGACACGCTTGACGATGACCATGCCCCTAGAGCAGCAATGTAGAACAGTCTGTAAAAGTTTGGTATGTTTAATAACCATTGTCTCATTATGCAGCCCTAAGACATTGTTATATCTATCACGACAAAGCTAGAGGATAGTAGCTAGACAATGAACGGGCACCTTAGTCAATGCGACCTTAACATATCTATTGCGGCTAACATCCCACCCCCTCCCTCAAGAAGAACGAATGAACTGAGAGAAAGGAGGCACAGGGTCACAGAAATGCGCCAAGGTTGCTAAAAACCTCTGACAGTTCTTTAACCTTATGCCAGAAGACAGAGGTCGAAACCGTCTCATACTACACCTGGAAGAACACTTAAAATGTGCCACTATCCACTCATCTTTCCACACAAGAAACATGATAAGTAAATGTAATACACATAAATGCTGTAAAGCAAATCCTGGTAGGTAGCCAACAACCCGTAATGGACAGAGACAAACTCAAATCGGAATACAGGTTGGAAGCCGTGACAACTACAAACGTAAACGCTACGTCAATAAACAGAGTGATTGCATTCGACTAAGTCAACAATGTCCAGCCTCCAAACTTAATCCTGATTTATGTAAACTGCGTGTGTTTCTGTATATCATATAAAGGATTAGTCCTTTATCATTGAATTTCAGTTCAAATCTAGTACTTACTTTCATCAATATATGTCGTCCCCCTTATTTAATTTACTTGGACGATGAATGAAAAGAGGTTCAAATAAGTACAGGGTACATAGAGCTTAGGGTTACCAGACATTCATCTTTCAGGATAAGAGAAAACCATCAACTTTAAGTCATATCGGACGATGAATGTAATGATGTTCAAATGAGTACAGGGTACATAGAGCTTAGAGTTACCAGACATTCACCTTTCAGGATAACAGAAAACCTCCAACGTTAAGTCATATCGGACAATGAGTGAAAAGATGTTCAAATAAGTACAGGGTACATAGAGCTTATAGTTACCTGACATTCATCTTTCAGGATAAGAGAAAACCTCCAACGTTAAGTCGTATCAGATGATGAATGAAATGATGTTCAAATAAGTACAGGTTAAATAGAGCTTAGAGTTGCCAAACACAAATCTTTCAGGATAAGGGAAAACCTCCAACGTTAAGTCATATCGGACGATGAATGAAATGATGTTCAAATAAGTACAGGGTACATAGAGCTTACAGTTACCAGACATTCATCTTTCAAGATTAGAGAAAATCTCCAACGTTAAGTTATATCGGACGATGAATGAAATGATGTTCAAATAAGTACAGGGTACATAGAGCTTAGAGTTAGCAGACATTCATCTCTCAGGATCAGAGAAAACCTCCAACGTTAAGTTATATCGGACGATGAATGAAACGATGTTCAAATAAGTATAGGGTACATAGAGCTTAGAGTTAGCAGACATTCATCTTTCAAGATTAGAGAAAACCTCCAACGTTAAGTCATATGAACGACGAATGAAATGTTGTTCAAATAAGTATAGGGTACATAGAGTTTATAGTTACCAGACATTCATCTTTCAGGATAAGGGAAAACCTCCAACGTTAAGTTAAATCGGACGATGAATGAAATGATGTTTAAATGAGTAAAGGGTACATAGAGGTTAGAGTTACGTGACATTCATCTTTCAGGATATGGGAAAACGCCTTAAGCGTTATCCAGATAACTCGCCCTGACGGATATTCGAACTCCGGACCTCTTAAGGATGAGGCAGGTACGCTACCACCTAGCCAGATGATATTGATATTTAAAATAATTGAATTTGTATGCGCCAGTAAGTACAGAAATGAATTTGTGACGTCGTGATTGTATATCGATTAGTGTACTAACACATGTTAGTTCATTGAATAGCTCAGCCACCCTTATTCAAGTTGAAAACAAAAACCCAGTTTCCTTCAATGCGCTCCACCAATTCTGTTGGTCCTACACCATGGTGTAGTGGCCTAAGGTATCACGCTATTTTTTCTCTGCCACGGAAGGCGGCCCGGGTGAATGTGGATTTAAAGACCCGGGTAGAGGACCGGTGCCCAGTCAATATCGTGGGGAAATTGAGGAGTTTACGATAGCTAAGCAGCCCTGGTCAAGAAAGCCAACTGTCCGAGTTGGGGATGTCGTGATGCTGACCACATCTCCTCCTCGTATCGGTTGGATGTTAGCCCACCTCTTCCTTGTGTATGTGGGCGTGAGGTCGGCAGTGATGTTGGCAGACCCTGGTCAGGTATGGCTGTCACGCCATGGTTTTTTTACCAATTATGTCAAGGAATGCTTTCTCCCATTTCCTTTCCTTTAGTTCCTTATTTTTCCTTTCGTTTCCTTTCCTTCTGTTTTTCTTCCCTTGTTTTTTCCACTTCTCTTTCTTTTCCTTTCAACTTTTCTTTATTTTCATCTCTCGCATTTCAGTTTCATTTCTGTTCCCCTTTCTTACCTCTTCTTTGCTTTCCTTTGCCGCAAGATAACTACTAAACTCAGGGTGTTTCTACCACTTACATCGTCCGTTCCTGAAGTCGATGTGTCTCATCAGTTCCTCCTTGAGATCCATGTGTCCTCTACGTTACGTCGTCTACCTCTACCCCTTGCCTGCGAAGATAAGTTACTGGAAATAATCGCAAAGGTTTGAATGAGTAGAGTCAGGCTGAAAAATTCTATGCTATAGCCGGGATTTGAACCACGGATCTCCCGCTCTCCATACGGTTGCTCTAAACCACTGAGCTACTGTGGCCAACATGTTGACATAACATTAAATTCTCCAACTGACTCGTGTTTCCCGGTAGATCACTAGGGGTTCTCATATGCTACGAGACAGGCACCTTACTATGCTGCACGCACATAGGTCCCAGGCTTTATAGTTAAACCATTATGTCATTCAGGTAAAGTGTTGGAAATAATCAATTCTTCCACACTAGCCGTGTATAGGCTCAGGTTTGAATGAGAAGAGCCAGACTGAAAAATTCAATGCCACAGCCGGGATTTGAACCACGGATCTCCCACTCTCCGTGCGGTTGCTCTAAACAAGCGGTGGTTTACGCGGAAACATACGAGTCCGTTGGAAAATTTAATGCCATGTCGACATGTTGGACATAGTAGCTCAGTGGTTTAGAGCAACTGCATGGAGAGCGGGAGATCCGCGGTTCAAATCCCGCCCATGGCATTGAATTCTTCAGTGTGGCTCTTCTCACCCATAGAGGAGGGGATCCGTCCTCTTCACCTGCCGTGGTGCGGACGCTGCGGACGCTTAGCACTCGTGGTACATCTGACGTTACTAGAAGATGCTCGGGCCGAACTTTCGAGCCCCTCCCTTTGGGAGTTGTTCGGATTGGGTTGGTCTCGAGGGGGCAGTGGTTCGCGATACACGTGGGTGATCGGATACGTCTCCGGATGGGGATGAGGGAAGCCATCAATATTCCTGGGCACTAGCCTGCAGAGCTAGTAGAAGGCACGCTAGATCACCAGAGGTCATATCAGTAGCCTTCCCATTTTTGTCTTGGTGCGCGTAAGTGGCGTATCCACTTCCATTCCGTCTTGTGTCCTTGGACCAGATGGGGGGGGGGCTTGTTAGTAACCCAGGTCTTGTCCTATGGAAAGCCCCACGGAGGACGCTGGGCGCCCTTTGCAACAACTCGGATACTCCCTGGTTGACAGAGGCCCGGGTCTTGGTCCTAGGGGTCCAGGACTAATGGGAGTAGAACCTCAGGACTCAACTGACTGACTGTGGCTCTTCTCATCCATAAGTTAGTGTCTCAAGATACCAAAATATCGTAGATTATTCTTAATTAAGCAATATCATTGACAGACGCGATAAAAACACTTGTAAGCATTAACCACTAATCACACTAGGACAATGTTTAAGTTACCGGTTGGTTGTTTTGTCTTTCTTGACTTTTCCCAATCACATTTCCGTCATTGCTCTGGGTCCAGTCTTGGTCTGATTCTGATACCTGTACAATCGTTACACTTTACCAAGTCTCGTAACACATTCTAAAATCATATTTACAAATCAATATATTCCTAAATGCTAACAGAAGCATACAATATATTGGACTGTTTGAAATACTCTAATCGTGTTAAGATGATAGAGAAATTGCACTTTTTTGACAGTTTTCAGTTTACCATCTTTGTTTGCTTGAGCTTTAGAATATACAAGGCGTGTCCTTAAAATAAGGTCTCCAATTTTATTTAATATAGAAAACATGTTTATTGTCAATGAATGTTACGTTGATGGAAAGGCGGAACTTACAGCTATTTTTTCAAAGTAATCACCATGGCGATCGATACACTTTTGCTTGCGGTGTGGCAGTTTTTGTATACTCTTGTCATAATACTCTCCCACCAAGTTGCCAGGTAGCGCTCAATCACGTTTTTCAAATCATCGTCGGTCTGGAAATGTGTTCCTTTCAGGTGTGACTTCAACTCAGAAAACAGACGATAATCACTAGGTGCTAAGTCTGGACTGTAGGGGGGATGGGTGAGGATGTCCAATTCGAACTGGGCCAGGAGATCAGAGAGATCAGAGATCAGGGACACACCTCGCACACACCTTGCGATAATGCAAATGTTCGGTCAAAATCTGGTCAGTCGTAGTCTTCCTGACTTCAGGGATAAGTTCGCACAGCTCGCGAACTGTCACACGCCGATCTTTAAGCATTTCTTGCTCCACCTTTGAAATTGTTTCGGCTGAAACCGAAGGCCGACCAGAATGCTGTTCGTCATGGACCTCTGCACGTCCGTCTTTGAACTCTCTGACCCACTTTCACACGTTCTTGACGTCCATGCACTGTGGCCCACAGACTTCACATAACTGACGATAAATTTCAGTGGGCGAAGTGCCCTTGGCACTCAAAACAGCGATCAGTACACGCAACTCGCACTTGGCGGCGGAAGTGATAGGAAGCTCTATCCCAAACGGCTGCCCAACCAAGACTAATGGTTACAACGGGTTCGCTGTGGTGGGAATTTGAAGGGGTGAAACCAAGCTACACGCCAGTATTGCCGGATCTCGCGTAATAGCGTTCCTCAGGCCTCCAGCGCCGTGGAGACCTTATTTTACGGACACGCGTCGTAATTATCTCTCTTACTAAACATCAAGATGTTCCAGTAAATTCTGTAACAGCTGCAACTTCATTTCCCTGTTCATTCTGTTATATGAGCTACTTCTTATGACTACTTACAATATGTGTGAAGAATGAATGAACGGCCAGAAGCTTGCGTAAAAACAAACGTCACCATTCCCTATATTATAGCAGTTGACACCTACACTGGACGCATTCCAATCAACTCAAAATACAAAGTCGTAACCTCAAAAAGTAGAACATTGATATTCGATGTGTTACAGTTTTGTAAAGAATATGACGTTAAGGTCTAATTATTACATTAAATAATGCTAAAGTAATGACAGTAAACGAACTGTACCTAGTATTATGACTTCGTGGGTTACTTAGATTCGGAAACCTGCTTTCAAAAATCTGCTACAAAGACATGAAATTGACAGTCAGCTGTATTCAAAGCCGATTCGGTGGTTTGCTGCACAAAAACAAATGAATGAAATCACTGCGACACACTTTAATCTTCGACTGTCCTAATAACCAACAAACAACTGCCACTCTAACACCTTGCGGGTATTTATACCTCCCAGCCATTGTTTCTAGAAAACCGCAGACATTTCGAGAAATTTCACGACCGCAACAATAGACAGATCGTTCCGCCGCCTCTCTTTATCTCTTTCTCTACTGCCCAGGCGCCCAGCCCCAGCTTGTGGCAGCAGCACAACAATGCCACAAAGAGGCTCAAAATTCAGAGTGTACTAGAGAAAAACTTTCAACAACTGGTAAACAACGTAAACATACAAAAAGTTTGAAAACTTTGTTGTGTGCTCAACTTTTCTCAAGTTTTACGAACAGAAAAGATAAATTCCTAGAGTTCGTAAGCTCATGGATTTTATTAATCAAAGATCCCTTTTGAAGGTAAGAAGGACACATTCTAGGCAACGCCTGCGAAGCTGATAGCGTGTCTGCGTCACAGTCGAGTCCCAAGTTCGAATTTAGGTGAGGGTGAGTTATGTGGATAAGGTATTTTCTGGAGTTTGCCCTTATACTGAAGGATGAATGTCTGGTAAATGAAAGCTCTAAGAGCCCCAGGCTCATTCTTCTTCTTCAATTCAGGGATTAGGCATTTCTACCTGTTCCCTCTTCGCATTCTATCAGCTGTTCCCATCTTTTTATAGAGTGTCCTATATTTCTTCTTCCACGAGGATTTCATCTTCTTATTAAAAGCGGTACTCTTTCTTCGTCCATTCTATTTATACGTTCTTTCGATTTATGTATATTTTCTTCTATTTTGTCCTGTAATTTATATATACCTAGTTTCTCTCGAATAGTTTCATTTCTTATTACGAGGGCTTTTCAATAAAGAATAACAATTTTTTTAGCAACGTACCTTTACTCATACTCATAATTTTGATGGTGCTTCCCAAATAGTCTCACTTGAATGCGATGCACTTGTCCCAGCGTTTCTGCCAGTCTTCAAAGATATGCTGCAAAACAATTTTTGAGAGATCCTTCAAAATCGCCTTCTCAGCCTTCACCACTGCTTCTGATGATGGATAATGCCTCCCACGAAGGCGTTTCTTCAAGTTAGGGAATAGAAAAAAGTCACATGGGGCTAAATCCGGCTATAGGGAGGGTGAGGGATGTACTTCACGTTGATTTTTGCAATATATTCAGCAACAACATTGGCAATACCACGCGTTATCGTGGTGCACCATTCAGCCTGCTTCACGGAAATGTGGTCTTTTGCGCCCGATATGGACTTGCAATGTTTTCAGGACATCCCTGTAGTATTGTCCAGTTACTGATGTGTGTGCAGGCACAACATGCTGAAAAACCATTCCATGAATATCAAAGAATGAGATGACCATAACTTTCCCAGCAGAAGCAGCCACTTTTTCTTTTTGGGGGTTGCTGATGAAGGGGATTTCCGCACTGAGCTTTGCTGTTTGCTCTCAGGATCAAAATGATGTAGCCAAGTTTCAGTGATTACGTTTGAAAGAAACTCCGGATCTTCCTCTAACATCAACTTTAACTGCATGCAGACCGGCATGCGAATATCCTTTTGTTCGGGAATCAACAGTCTTGGAACCCATCGCACACAAACACGTCTCACGTGTAATATTTCTGTCCCCAACGTGTGGGTGGGACCCAATGAAATGTTCAGTATTTCAGAAAGTGATCTTAAGGTAATTCGTCGATCCTCTCTCACAATGGCAGCAGCAGTGTTGATGTTTTCTTCCGTAAGGGCAGTAACTGAAGCACCGGGTAGACCTTCCTTTGAAATTAAGTGTCTCCCCTCTTTAATAATTTTAAACCACCTTCGAGCTGTTCTGTAGGGAAGAACAGACTCTCCATAAGTCTCCTGTAACACTGTATAGGCCTCAACTAAAGATTTGTTGAGACGAAAGCAGAATTTCAAAGCCGCATATTGATCCTCGTGTGTTACCTCCATTGCAGCAGTAGGCGATACCGAACATGTCTGCACTTGCCTGGTTCTCACAGGCGGGAACCAGGAGTACCAAGAATGAAACTACTACGGCGTGCTTGTTTCACATTAAGCTAACAGAATATAATAAGATTGCAATTTTGTGCGAGAAATTATGACCGTAAAAATTATGATCAACCTTTATTGAAGAGCACTCGTAAATCTCGTCTACCACATTGTTTAACTTTTCTTAAGAACCTCATTTCAGCTGCCTGTATCTTACTTTTAATATCCAGGACTTAATTCTATACATGAGCACTGGAACTGCAATCGTTTTATAAAATTTTAACTTTGTTTCTTTGATTTACTTTGTTTTTCAATGTTCTTGGTATAGTTCCACATATCTGCTGAAATTTGTTAATTTTGTTTTTATGTCGTTGTATAAGTCAAAGCTTACATCACAACCCAAATAGCTGTTCCAGGCATTAATTTTGAAAGGTTATTTTTGATCTTACAGGATATTTTCCTCGATGTGACACTATTCTAATTTTCTTTGTGGATATATTTAAACTTTATTATTCTCCCAGTAAATATACAGTGGTCATTTTTATTCGTTATTTTCCGTCCTCGGATTGAGCAAGAATGACGTCATAGTTGACTGTGTGAGTATATCACCAGTGACACTATCTTGAAAGCATAGTGCCTTCACGGAGAAGAAGCGGTAATTTTTGTTGATAAATAAGCAAATTACAGTGCTCTGAGTGTGGTTGTACTGGTAACTAATACAACCAGCCTCCCCTGGATATGAACTCAGAGTACCCCGTCTTCATGGTTGAATGCTACACTCGTACCGGTATTAAAATTGTTGCGACATATAAATATAATTTAAACCGCTGCATAGAGGAGTTTATACAACGTTATCCAGCATTCAGACAAGTCCCTCGGAGCGTAATGCTGTCAAAAGTGTCCAGATATCGTCAAATTGACATACTTTTGTTTGTCACATAAACGTCTTACGTTTTATCAGTATACGATATAAATTATTTTGTTGTCATTCTCGCTCTTAATATTAATGTTGGTATCCTTATGTCTTTTAAGCAAACATTTCCAGGATACAGGATCAGTTACTCACATGAAGAGAGACACTGGACGTTATATAGTGACTGATCCCAATCTAAAAGTAATAAATATAACAAATAAATATTATATTTATATAATATAAATAATCTGTTTCTTACCCACCTCCGTGATGTGAGGCAGAGTGTGTGCCTCATACTCAATGTGTTGCGCGTTCGAATCTCGCTAAAGATAAGTTACCTGGATAAGGCTTTTGCCAGGGTTTTCCCCTATCCTACGAAGACGAATGTGGGGTAACCATGAGCTCTAGGGACCCTAGACTCATTTGAGCACCATATCACCCATTTCATTCATAAATTTACTCATTCATTTATTTATTTATTTATTCATTCATTCATCGTTCGATATGACGTGCACTGTTGCAAGGACAAAAAATCTTTTGCTTTACTAAAATGTTTGGAAACTAATGCTGTTATTAATTTGGCATTACTTTATTAAATTATATTAAGTTATATATCTTCACAAATAAACACCAAATTGCAAGATATTGTTTGAATTTATCCGTTATTTGTAGTGTGTGCATTCATTAAAACAAACTACAACAGTTATCATATCTACGCACCAGGCGAAATTACGCAGCTTTATATTACGCGGGCAGGACCCACCTCTCAAATAGTATATTTACCTGCCGGTAGAGGGAGATCTCAAAACTGCTGTGAGCAGATCAAATACGATCGCAAGCCGCTAGGAGAATCATATAAACTCGCTCCCTCAGCGATGCTATTGATGACGTAACATTTAGCGCGTTAAAATCACGGATAAAGATGAACACCGTGTACATTTTTTACATGGAACGTTGAAGGCCTTCTTCATTTTCTTGTATTATTGCTACATCATCAGCATAGAGTGTCACATTTAAGTTTATATTTCTATTTAGTTGTATTCCTTTATCCCATTGTTTTTTTCCAAGTTGTTATCAAATCGTCTACGTATATATTAAATAGTGTGAGAGAAAGGCTACTTCCCTGTTCCGTCAACCACTTAGACAGTCCGGCTGCTTTCCTTGCCTAGGCTGATTTGAACATAATTTCATTAATGGTCCGATATCACTTAGAGTTGAAGAACATACATTAAGACATCTGGAGAGTACTTAAAGGCATGGGATATTCATTTAGCAACTAACAAATTAGCTTCCTTTTACGTAGTTTGTGCTGAAGTTTCGATGGTTAGACTGTACTGCATTGTATTCGTGTCTTCTCCGACCTCTCTTAACCGAGGGATGGTGCACTAGTGACCTCGCATAGCAACCGTACACATTTGTCAGGTAATAACTGCAGTCTGGCTATGTCTGAAGATAAGAACCTGTCTATGGAATCCCTATAATTATATACGTGTAGCTGTCATCACACAACTTCCCCCGCCCTCTTGGCAAACTTCTGCACGCAGCCCACGTTCAAACCGCTCCCGCTTCAGGCTGTTGAAGTTTCGAAGATGCTTTGCTCAAACCCAATAATTAATTCAGTAATTTGGACCTGGTTCAATCTCATATGTAATGTAAACTGTTGAACGACTAACTCATGTCATACAATAGTTTATTTCTGAATAGCTTGGTCCCTAAGTGTCCTTTCTTAGAAGTTAAGTTATACGACAGTAACTGAAGCACTCAGATTCAGAACTTGTTAAGTCAATGTTTTTTTTAGATATCCTGTTAAACACACGATAAGCATCTGAATACCATTTCTCTAATAGTGCTAAAAGATTTTCGCATCAAAAGAAGTTAGGTCGAAAATATTATAACTATGGCATGTTGAATGGGCATCAATTTCATAAATAAAAGTTGTTAAGTTAGGCTTTTCGAGTTAGATGTTGTTAAGTCAAGTAGTTGCCACATTAGCCGTTTGGTGGTGCAAGTTCCTTATCAAGGAGCTCCTTATCAGCTGTTGATACATTTCAGATAAGACATTAGACATTTTTAGTTATCCTCAAGTGCATTTTCAGAAAGTTTATCTGTACTTCCCAATACCAGGGCACTCTTTCATGACAGAATTTTCAGCAATATTGGAAAAAAAAGGACCAATAAATAAAGTCTTAGTCCCTTCCACATGGGTGAAGCTGATCAAAGGTTCACTACAGAAGAAGCCCATTGATGCTGTCCATGTCAAACGTCTACTGACCGATAACAGGGAACATGATGGCACTTCAGTTGTTGAAGTTTTTAACCTCAAAGATGCCCTAGACTATGTCCTTGTAAGAAGTATTCAATCCGGGGTGTGTATTTCCAAAGAGGATGTGTACCGGAAGTTCCTCACTTTATCATCCCCAGTCTCTTTTGAGGAGAGTAGTGAGTTGTAAGCCTTACACAAGGCATGTAACAATGCGAAAAACACACCTGATAGGATTCGGAAGATTAAGAAGGCAAAATATTACGATGTTCGTTCACTACTGGAACATGTCACTCTACCAGAAAGTATCACATTTTATAACACAATGACATATGGAAGTGAGGTACAAGAGTTGGAGTGATGTTTTGATGATAATGTTGTATGCCAATCCATGAAGTGCATACTGGGTTAGTCCATAGTAGAGATGTATCGGTGAAAATAAAGTAATAGTTTATCCGTAACTACATATTGTAACTTTGTGGGTTCGTGAAATTAAAAGTCCAACTGCACAAACTCAAAATGTTATTTCCACCGAATTACAGTTGGAACACTTGCCGATTACATAGAGTTACTTAGCGCACACAATTACAATTCACCAGTTCGTCTGTCACAGGTCCATTGCACGCTCACAGTTACGCACAACTCCTCTGATACACGTACACCGTCTTCCAGTCCGTCCACTCACTTGGCGCTCCTCACGGCTGCTCGCCAAGAACTGAAATGACTCGCCAACTGCAGGCCTTATATAGGTAAGATCGCCGTTTCTGGGAGGTTGGCGGCGCGCACAATTATCCCGAGGTTTCCAGAGGTCTGGTGGGAGGGGAAAGAGATGGTACAGGGCTCGTGCCACTCTCCTAGTCATCCCTTCAGTTAGTGACACGAGACAAATGGGTAGGCGTGGGATAAATGCTTCCCGTCTGGCCCTACTGCCGGCCGGTTCTATCGGGAGTTCCGACGTTCGGGTGACAATATAATATTGTATAATAGTAAATCTCTATCATTAAGTATCAGAAGCTGTTAAGTCAAGTGACTTAACAAGTTTTCATGCATTTTAATTTAAAAGTTGTTAATTCCTAATAAAATTCTTTCATTTTTATTAGTATTTTGGTATTTAAAATTAGGTTTGAAAACTTTGAGCAGCTTTCCTGCACAATTTTGAAACAGTGACTTAGCAACTTCTACTTCTGATCACTTCAATTATTAACAATTTTATAAACAAATAATATAGGAATAGATAAATGACCTCCATATATTAAAATAAGTAATACAGCAGCTTGAGGTAAGACGTCATTAGCGATGCATTAACATTTGAGGGAACGGCAGCTGTTTAGAATAACATATACATAGTGAGATGAGTCGACAAGAATACCATTAGCACAAAACTTTGAATGTAAGTTGTGAAACGGTTACTTTATGTTCACATTTTAAAATTAATTTAAAGTTATGATAGAAAGGAGACGAGCTTATAAGTGACGGTTGAAAGTACGAATGTGACGCAATGATAGTGGAAAGAACGTAAATGGTAATAATTATTTAGATATTGTAATTTTGTGGGTTTGTAAGATTAAAAGTCAAGTCTGCAGATATTCAAACTGCTCTTTAATTCCGTAGTTAGACAGTTTGTACACCCTTTGCAGTAAGATGACGTAACATATACCAACACAATCTCTCGTGGGTTCTCTATACTTGTAAATAAACAAAAGAGTTCAATTACGATAACTAACAACTAACCACGGCTTCTTTTTATACCTCTACTGATTGCTCTAGAAATTAATCGAATGTTCTCTAACAAACAAGAAAGCGCACATTCCAGTCAACTATCTCTCTCTTTATCTGTTTCGGCAAGCTTTTATCTTCGTGCTGCACTATCTGTCTCTTTGCTCGCGCCGGCTGCGCCTGTCGCAACAATGGCTCGCGACAATGTCAGCAACACCGATGTTAATTCTAATCAAAAATTATTTAAAATCAAATAATATTTAATTTTGTTTAATATAAAATATTGTAAAAGAAATTAAAATAAAATGATTCAATAACTTCTAAATTACCATAGTAACGTGAAGGAGCGAGAAGGGAACGAGGCTCTCTTCTGCAGTGACCATCGACGAGTACAGACGTGTGTTGTGTGTATCCGGAATCTTTCAGAAATAATTTTTAGTATACATATATCATGCATGGTTTGTGCGTGTGTGCAACTGAACACTAAATGACTAATGCACCAAGCATTCTTTGTGAAGTACTAGTGAAAATTACTTCAACAATTTTAAATTTAAAAGAGAATTGTATCGACGAACAGAAGAGATGATTACAGATTATGATTGCCTAATGTTTTGTTGTAATTAAACGTCAGTTTTACAAGGAATAGAATTAGTTATTTCATTATCCCAAAGAAATCAAACAATCTCTTCTCCACCGAGATCGCGCCTAAAGGTAAGATCTCTTTCATTCACTGGGACGAGAGCCGCCGAGGAACATCTAGAACCCAGCTTCAAGATCAAAGAGGTGAGCACCAAATCATCGAATATTTTTAGACCTTACTAAAGCGTTTGATCTAGTTAATCACTAAGTAATGTTGGAAAAACTAGAGTGCTTTGGTATAAGAGGCGTAGCAAATAGTTGGTTTAGTTCATATCTAAATCAGCGTGAACAACTAGTTGAAATAGTGCAAATAAACCGCCATAATCTTACATCCGAAGTACATAGATCGGGAAAAAAACAGGTAACTTATGGGGTCCCTCATGGTTCAGTCCTGGGACCTTTCTTATTTTTGCTATACATAAATGACTTAGAAAATAATCTACAGTCAAATAAGGCTGTACTGTTTGCGAATGATACATCCATAGATGTAATGGGAAATGACAATGATTTTAAGTCTCACATACTGAGCTTAGACCAAAGAATGCAGGAATGGTTTATACAAAACAGGTTAATAGTAAGTAAGAATAAATCTGTAGCCATTTCCTTCAGCCATATTCAGAATACTAATGTATATAAGCCACAAATAAAATTAGATAATAAATTGGTGCACTATAAACCCACTACTAAATTCTTGGGTGTATGGATTGACGAGCACGTGAAATGGAACACGCATGTTGAAAAATTGGCATCTAAGCTAAGCCAGCTTTGTTTTATGTTCAGAACCATAAAAATATTGCAAATTTGAACACTTTAAGGAATCTATACTTTGCTCATTTCAATAGCTTACTAAAATTTGGAGTGATTTTTTTGGGGTAACTGTGATAAAGGAAATATAATTTTTAAAATTCAAAAAACGAGAAATCAGAACAATAATAGGAAAGACACAAGGGGATTCTTGTATCAATTTATTCAAATCACTCCATATATTGCCACTTCCTTGTCTATATATACTAGAAGTCGTGATGTTTGTTAGAAAACACTTGGTTCATTTTCATACAAACTCTGAAAGACACGATTATCTCACTAGAAATAGGCATAAACTTAGCATGGTTTCACATAATACATCACTATTCAGCAAAAGCGTAAGGCACTCTTGAATTACCTTATACAACAAGTTACCCGATAATATTGAACTCACAACCTCAGAAACTGCATTTAAGCACAAGGTGAAACATCTACTATTGCAACATTCTTTTTACTTAGTTGATGAGTTTTTAAATACTTTTCCATGAACCCCTTCTGGGTGTGTAATTTATTATATTAGGTTGACAATATCTGCACTTCCTAAATTTAAATGATGTGTGAAAAAGTTCCTGTTAGAACATTGTTTTTATAGTATAGGTGAATTGTTTTTTTGAATGTCAACTACAGATAAATTGATATATTGCACATACAGTTTCTGAATTTTCATTTCTAAACTTGTGTTGTGTAAATGTTTACTGTATAATTTTTACCTATAAGTACTTGACGTGTCATATATCATGTACTATGATCGAAAGGATGAATAAATAATAGTATAAGCCATTCTCTCTCTCTCCCCTATGTAAACGAAACGTAGTTGGGAACTCAAGTAGTTATTGCAGAAGCACTGATCTCAGGGTATAAGTAGGGCGTGTAATCAAACTGAGCATGACACCAGAATTTCAATATGAAACGTTTAAACAAACAGTAGCCACTCTGACAAGTGCCGACCAATGGAAACTGATATATTAATATACGGAGTTCATGTATTTGAATTCTAAACCACGTGATACTATACTTAAGGTAAGCAGGGTCCAAGAATCTGCCCACGTCTTATCCAGGTCCAGTATTCTCCTAATAACCTCCCCTTTTGCTAATGGCACTAAGACCCCCACTACTTTATTTCTACAATTCTGAAATCTGCTTTTTTCCAACCTAAAGTGTCTATAAATTGATAAGAACTACTCTCACATATTCCAAGAATTCCAAGCTGGCCTGCCATACCACATCTGACAACTTTGGATAGTAACCTCTCTAACGTAACCTACCAAACTATAGTGTGATCCATATAAACCTGAAACATTTCAATAGGTCATAAAATTTTAATCCGTAATAGGACACACGTTTAACTTTGGCGGAATATAATACTGTCACCCAATTATCGGAAGGCACGACCAACTGGAGCTGGGTAGGGGACAGGAGGCATTCAGACCACGCCCACCCATTTATCTTGTAGCGCTAACATAGGGGCTGGTTAGGAATGTGTCACTAGGCACTAGCCGTCTCTTTCCCCTCCCCCTGACGTCTGGAACAATCAGGATATTTCATCTAACCCGGAACCTTCTAGATTGGTCAGTTGGTCTTATATAAGTGACGTGCCGGGCTGGAGGAGAGTTCACTTCCTGGCGAGCAGCCGTGAAGAGCGCCGTGCCAGCGAACGGAATGGAAGACTGCGTACGTGTATCAGAGGAGTTGTACGTAATTGCGAGTGTAGAGTGGACCTGTGACAGACGAACTGGTGGATTGTAACTGTGTGCGCTGCGTAATTCTGTGTGATCGGCAAGTGTTCCAACTGTAATTCGGTGGAAATAAAGAACATTTTGAGTTTATGCAATAGGACTTTTAATTCTACGAACCCACAAAGTCACAATACACAAATGGGAGATTACATTAGTTTATTTACATCTCAGAGAAAATGTTGGAAGTGTCCTCCACCAGCATCTATACATGTTTGTACTCGTCTCATCATATTCTCTGAAGTTTTACGGAGAGTATCCTCGTCAATGTTACTTATTTCGGTTTGAATGGCTTCTTTGAGAACATCAATTATCCGTGGCCTATTCTTGTACACTCTATTTCTTAAATACTTCCACAAAAATTGTGTGTGCTTAAGACCACACGACAGAAGTGGAAACTTAAAAACGATTCATTATAAAATATTCTTAAAATTATTTAAAAATTGTAATGTTGACACTCATTGGAGCGCAAAGAGGTATGTTGCGACCTAAACATTTCATGTCTTACGCCAAGTGTGCTTGCAAATGAAAATACTCTGAAAAAACTTTTCTTGAACTCTCATGCTTTCCAATTCCTCATTAGGGTCATTCTGCATCGAAGAATTCACTTGCTGAGATTCTATTCGCTTCCTTTCACGATATTCTTTTCGTGCGCGCATTGGTCAGTTCCCTTTCCCGTTGCAATTTATCACTGATTTGATTTTCTTCATCCATTTTCTATAACATAAAATATTTATACATTCATATATAATAAGACGTTAATTAGTATAAGGACCGTTCTTACAGACGTCGGTCATCCCGCTGTCAGCTTGGCCGAGGATTATTCCGTTAGTGTTAGGGCTGCGACATCGACATCGATATTTATAAATCATCGGTGTTTACTGGAAAACATCAGATGTTTTTCACATCGATGTATTGAGGTCAATATTTTTATAACATCGATGCTTTTGTTCGATTTTTTGTCTTTCTTTTATTCTCTAAGCTAAATAACATATATTTAAATTTTTTTTTCCATAAAAAATCAAATTTATTTATCAAATGTTTTGACCCTCGGTCGGTCTTACAGTTTACGGAAAAACATAACCTGTAAGTTGTAAATAAAAATAAACGCAAAACGTCATTTTAATAAGTAATAATTTTATTATATAAGTGTTATTACATTTAGTTTATTGATGTTTTACCTTTTACTACTCACAATAAAGAGAAATTGTCAATAAAACATAACCAGTTCTTAAATGAAACATCTTTTTCACGAATTCCTAACACTTTTATTTCCAATTAGCACATTCGTTTTATTTTTCGTTATTATGGTTTTAATTATCCAAATACCGAACTTTGGTGATATAATCTGTTCGTTTTGACTATTATTATTGTTTAAAGTGGAATTTGACATGTTGTCGACTTGTTAAATGACTGAAGGTTATCTGACCGGATCGGTAACCGACACTTGACAGACGTTTGTAACAACGGGAGAGTTAGCGCGGATTGAGCCGACTAGAGCCGACTTCACCAGAATGAGCGTCACATATTCCAGCGTGACGGCTCAGTTTAATTCACTACCCACAAAAAGTGTGAAACGCGCCTAAAGAAGTTTTCACTTCAAAACTCCGGTGAGTTTAGGTTACAGGATCTGGGGACCACAGACCTTTTGAGATAACTCTATTATCAAAAAGACTGGTTACAAGTTCCATGGTGTCATTAGATGTATGGCAGGTTGCTCCATCTTGCTGGAAATAACCTTCTCTCAATTCGATATCATCCAGCTGCTCCACAAATGTATTGAAGATTGGTGACTACAGTCGTATCAAAGAAAATGGGACCAACGATTTATAGATGCTGGTGGAGGACACTTCCAACATTTTCTCTGAGATGTAAATAGTGTAATGTAATCTCACAATTTTGTATTATATTCTCCAAAAGTTGTACGTGTGTCCTATTATTGGTTCAAAAGTTATGGCTTATTGAAGTGGTTCAGGTTTATATGGATCGCACTGTACTTCTACGAATCTACCTGAGAACTAGCGAGGCCGCGCCGTGGTTCAGTGGTTAGACCGATTGGATCTCACCAAGGCGGCCCGGGTTCGATCCCAGGCGACCGCAAAGTGAGATTTGTGGTGGACAACACTGCGCAGGGGCGGCTTTTCTCCGGGACCTCCGGTTTCCCCCGCCATCTCATTCCAACGGTGCTCCATCTTCATCTCATGTACCATCAGTGTCACCGCCTGCGGTGCCGTATGTAGTAAAAGCTGGCGTTAAACGCTACACATGCACATGAGAACTAGCTCTCACTAATTACTATATTTAATGTACGCATATCCCGAACCAAAGTGTACTCATAGTCAACTGTCACCCGCCTCGGAGCGTAGATGGTAACATGTCTGCCTCACGTTCAAGAGGTCTCGAGTGCTAATCTCAGTCAGGGTGAGTTACCTGGATAAGGGGTTTTCCGGAGTTTTCCCTTATCCTAAAAGACGAAAGTTGGGTAACTCTAATCTCCATGGAACCTGGGCTCATTTGAGCATCATTTCACCCATTCTATTCATCGTCCGATATGGCAAAGTTGGAGGACGTAAATCCAAAATCATGTATCAATCCTAAAACCTCTTAACATTTAACACGAATTCACAAAATATTCAGTTTGATTTTATTATAAGTATTGATTTTTCCGATTGATCGGTAATTTCTGTAGCAACAGCCGCCACTGAAGGCTTGATTATTTGAAGCACGTAGCTGCTAGTATGTGTGGATATCCAAAGTCGTATCGATTCCACAGGTGGCAACAAATCCTCTAGGGGGCGTTCTTTAACACCTGCGCAGTTCTCCCCTGTATGGGGGATGCTTGGCTAAATAAAGTAAGAGGTACATGCTGCATTCTCTACTCGTTCTTCTATTAACCATTCTATTTATTCTACGAGGGTAAGTCAGAAAATAAAGCCTCCATTTTTACCTGATGTACAAAAGTCGAATTTGGCACAATTCCTCAAAACTTCTTATTCAATCCACTGCTTCTAAAGTTAACAGTGCTGTATTCTGATTCAAAAACGCAGACATCGACGGCGTTTGAGCCAGCGTTCCGTGATAAGGGTTCTAGAACGCAGAAGATAAAAACTCATTCGCATTCATGAAAGGCTGAAAATGTTTTTCGCGAAAGAACTGTAGATGTCAGCACAGTTAGACTACGGGTTTGCTGATGTACAGAAGCTCAAGGATAAACGTTGATGAAAAGAGGAGTGGCAGACCAGCGAGTTGAAGAGATCATTTGTGAAGAACGCCGGGCAACAAAGACGAATTGTATCTTATCTCCACATTGGTAAGGCAAACTGGGATACTCAAAAATTGGTGCGTGATGACACCAAGACAATAACGAGACAAGGAAAACAATAGTCTGGAAACTCTTGCAGTGATTCAATATTGAGGGAAAGACAAGACCTGCGAACCTAAATCAAAGGCGCAATTCAATGGAATAGCATCGCACTGCCTCGCTGAGGAAGAGAAGGTTTAGAGTTGGCAGGAAAATTTATGGGCAGTATTTCCGAATGAGCAGAGTGTTAGTCTGGTTGAAGTTCTGATTCAGGGATATACAGAACTTTCTGTCCAGTACATCAGCGCCCTCAATCAACTTAGAGCACATGATCGACAATTTCCCCCATCAGACGCTGTGGTATGTGCTGTTTGGAAGACGAAACATCAGTCTTTGTTTTAAGTTAATTAATGGAAATTATTCATTTCTTCACACTAGTCGCATACAGATCAAGATTATGGAGTGATAGAGTCTAAATGAAAAATTCAATGCCATGGCCGGGATTTGAACCACGGATGTACTGGTTTCCGTCCAGTCACTCGTACCCATTGAGCTACCATGACCAGCGTGCCGTCGTGACATTAAATTCTTCAATTGACTCGTGTATTTCCCCAGTAAACCACTAGGGGCTCTGGCATCAATTAACTAAAATAATAAGGGATAAATGATGAAGCCTGCGACTCAAGTACTTACAATAATAAGTCACCACAAACGACGTATCTCAAATTCGAGAGCCCCTAGTTGTTTACCCGGAAAATACGAGGCGTGTCTGTAAAATAAGGTCTCCAAGGCGCTGGAGCCGTGACAAACGCTATTACGTGAGATCCAGCAACACTGGCGTGTGGCTTGGTTTCACCTCTTCACATCCCCGCTACAACGAACCCGTTGTAACCATTAGTCTTGGTTGGGCAGCCGTTTGCGATGGAGCTTCCTATCACTTCTGCCGCCAAGTGCGAGTTGCGTGCAGTGATCCGTTTTTTGAGCGCCAAGGGCACTACTCCCACTGAAATTCATCGTCAGTTATGCGAAGTCTAAGGGTCACAGTGTAT
This sequence comes from Mantis religiosa, assembly GCA_030765055.1. Lineage (NCBI taxonomy): Eukaryota > Metazoa > Arthropoda > Insecta > Mantodea > Mantidae > Mantis > Mantis religiosa. The sequence goes on from CM060959.1 coordinate 123,098,922, forward strand.
GGACGTCAAAAACGTGCGAAAGTGGGTCAGAGAGTTCAAAGACGGATGTACAGACGTCCATGACGAACAGCGTTCTGGTCGGCCTTCGGTTTCAGCCGAACCAATTGCAAAAGTGAAATAGGAAATGATTAAATATCGGTGTGTGACAGTTGTGCGAGCTGTGCGAATTTATCCCTGTAGTCAGTAAGACTACGATTGACAAGATTTTGACAGTTTTTGACAAGATTTTGATGATTTAAAATACAAGGTTGAGCGCTACCTGCGCAACTTGGCGGGAGAGTGCTACGACAAGGGTATACAAAAACTGCCACAACGCATGCAAAAGTGCATCGATCGCAACGGTGATTGCGTTGAAAAATATCTGTAAGTTCCGTCTTTCCATGAAAAATGAAATGTGTAGTGTTTAACGCCCGCTTTTACTATATACGGCACCGCAGGCGGTGACACAGATGATACATCAGATGAAGATAGAGCACCGGTGGAATGGGATGGTGGGGGAAACTGGTGGTCCCGGAGAAATCCCGCCCCAGCGTCGTGTAGTACACCACACCCTCTTTCTATCAATGTAACATTCATTGACAGTGAACATTCTTTCTATATTAAATAAAATGGAGACCTTATTTTACGGACACGCCTCCTATATGAATCAATTGGAGAAATTGATGTCATGACAACAAATTGGTCATGGTAGCTCAATGGGTAAGAACGACTGGATGGAAACCATGCGATCCGTGGTTCAAATCCCGGGTGTGGCATTGAAGTTTTTATGTTGACTCTATCAGTCTTTATATTAGTCAAAATGTTGGGGATCTCGGAGTTAAGTAAGGTGAAAAGACGGTTAGAAATCGACATTTGGGGAGCGTATATCTGTCTCATCATCAGGATATTTTATTAAATGTTATAACTGCAAATGAATCACTGGATATAACAAAAATATAAACAAAAACAAAACACTATCAACACTCGCATCAGTGAACAAAATACTGTAGTAAATTAAATGCCAGGTCAAAAGATGGCATGAGTGTAGAACATTAATTGGGTCAAAGAAACCTAACTACTTAACTTGATCAAATCCGCTGGCACAGCACTACTTTGATGACGACCACAGAGCCAACTTTCGGGAGACGACACAACAGTTAGTGGGAGTGGAGAGTTAAGGAGGCTTTGGCCATTTCTTCCGAGAGCAGCACGCTTAATCGTGATGTTGGATTTCAGTTC